>CM055896.1:1016500-1019000 GCA_029582155.1 Panopea generosa
CATGTAGTCCAGTGTCGGCACGATTTAGTAACTTAAAAAACAACATCAATAAGTACATAGAGCAAAGGATGCATGTATGTTTCACTATACAGCTGAAGTTTGCTCTATATTTTATATGAATATAAAATAAGGCTTAGTATTCACGGTAAAAAAAACAACAATTCCACATTAATTATTTCAATGTATATTTTCCGTAGCAGGAACGATTCTGCTCGATCGTAAAACAAGCGTCTAACAATTCAGAGAAACCAAGTCTTCCTGGACGCATAACAAAGAACGAGGTTCACGAAGTGACAATAATGGCCCTTTAAAATGCATTTTGTTTAAATTTTCAGTAAAGCTGGTGTATTTGTATTAAATATAATTTATTATTTTAAAATATGTATATTTATTTTTTTTTATTTCATGTTTTTCTATTCATAGAATGACTCCAAAGACGGTTAAAAAAGGAGAATGCTTATTTCCCACCCTTGACTTGCTAAAGTTTTTTTAGTCCAATGGCGAAGAAAGCTCAGAGCTTATACGAACCGCTTTCGATTCTGCTTCCCGGGTAGAATCAGTACGGAGTGTAGGTTTTGAAAGGCATCCGGGTCGAGGTGGAATCTGGTGTAAGCGGCCATTACTCTAAACACAGCATTACGGTCCGGCTTGATTTGATTTGTATCGAGAATGTCGGCCTCACCAAGATCTGCCAATTCGTTGATATTTGAACCTTGTCGTCTGTATGTAAATACCAATAAACTGAAAAATTGAATTCAGCTGCTTTCTAAGAGAAATTCCTTAACTAAGTAAATAATTAATGTTTTAAGTGGTAAATTAAAAAAAAAGATATAATTGTAAACGCACTTTTATACTAAAACTGAATCAAACAGCTAAATGCGATTAGTGAAAATGAAGGACGAGCAAAAACACATGCAAAAATCGAAAATAACACATGTTACTTACGTTCTGTTTTGCTGATTCTAGACGTCTTCTTTCTTCATTTGTTACTCCATCTAAAACTAAATAAAGCAGCTGATGCGATCAGTGAAAATGAAAGACAAGCAAAAACACAAGCAAAACTCGAAAAAGTCGAAAACAACATGTGTTACTTAAGTTCTGTTTTGCCGATTCTAGATTTCTTCAATCGTCATCTGTTACTGCATCGAAAACTAAATCAAGCAGCTGATGCGATTAGTGAAAATGAAATACGAGCGAAAACATAAGCAATAATCGAAAATGTCGAAAAGAAAACGTTACTTACTTTCTGTTTTGCTGATTCTAGACGTCTTCTGTCTTCATCTGTTGCACATCTAAAACTAAATCAAGCAGCTCATGGGTTTAGTGAAAATGAAAGACACGCAGAAACAAAAGCAAAAATCGAAAAAGTAAAAAAGAACACATATTACTTATGTTCTGTTTTTCTGATTCTAGACATCGTCATCTGTTACTTCATCTGTTACCGCATCTAAATCTAAATACGGCAGCTAATGCGATGAATGAAAATAAAGGACGAGCAAAAAAAACAATAAAAAATCGAAAAGAACAGATATTACTTACGTTATGTTTTGCTGATTCTAGACGACTTCTTTCATTATCTGTTACCGATGCGGAAAATGAAAGATGAGCAAAAACACATGGACAAATCGAAAAGAACACATGTTACTAAAATTACCCCTGTTCACTTGTTTTATTTGGGTGTTTAGTAATTTTTTCAAAAGTATATTAGTTTAAAAACGCCAGATAGCGTAACCTCAAACCCGACAACTTGGATGTAGGCAATTGTTTTTGGTCAAATCGTCATACTGGGTATCGGATTCACGACGCCTGGATTCGAAGTGAGCTTACTGGGTAATTTTTAACAATTAAGTATTAATAGTGCTTATATGAAGTTACAAGATATGAATAAAATGTTCCATGTGCCCAAGATATAACCAATTCAATTCGTAAATTCGCATCTCATATTATAATAACTATTCCATCTCACATTATTCACATCTCGTAACTCGCATCTTGCATGTATTAATTCGCATCTCTCATCTCGCAACTGTCACTGACTAATGCGCATTTCAGACTTTCTCATCTCTTAAGTAACAACTCACATAGCACAACACGCATCTCATAATTCTCTCATCTCGCAACTGTCACTGACTAATGCGCATTTCAGACTTTCTCATCTCTTAAGTAACAACTCACATAGCACAACACGCATCTCATAATTCTCATCTCTCATCTCACAATTATCATCTCCTAACACGTACAGTCAAAACTCGTTATTTCGAATTCCGTGGGACCTTGAAAATAATTCGAAATATCCGAAGTTCGATTTATCAGGAGTCTATGTTTGTTCAACTTTTTACCGTTACCCCACCCACTTCATAAATCGTTGAAAATATACATGTTATACCTATAAATACCTCTATTTGTTTTTGTTTGTTTTTTAACTATAACACGTTGTGGTTATATTTACACATGCTATAAACTTTGTTTATATTGATGTATACTGTGGATTTATCTTAAA